>CAXKVI010000002.1:54577375-54621609 GCA_964058755.1 Campiglossa producta
AACCCAAAGCACGGGGACTTTTCATTATTTTTAATGTGCTTTCACATGGTCAAATCGGTTTACCCAACTTTGGCTGCTTTTAAATGGCTGATCGTTACAAATGTACCGTATAACACTACTATTAACTAATATTAGGCATTTTTAGACTTCGCCCCATGACAAAAACTTCAGCCAGACACCTCAAAGCTGAGGAAATTTCATAATTCTTGCTGCGAATTCACATGTTTAACTGCGTTGCTCTAACTTTGGCTGCTTTTAAAGGGCAGATAATTTCACATGTGTCATAGAAGACCACCCTTAAGTGGTATCACGTACTTGTTGACTTCGCCCCATGTCAAAAACTTCAGCCAGACACCTCAAAACTGAGGAATTTTTATAATTCTTACTGCACTTTCACATGTTTAAGCGAATTTGTCCAACTTTGGCTGTTTTTAAAAGGCAGATCTTTGCACATGTGTCGTGGAACACTATCTCCAAGTAGTATCAGGCATTTTTATACTTCATCCCATGGAAAAAACTTCAGCCAGACACCTCAAGCCTGAGGAATTTTCATAGTTCTTACTGCTTTTTCACATGTTTAATCGGGTTGGTCCAACTTCTGCTGCTTTTAAAGAGCAGATCTTTTCACATGTGGCATAGAAGACCCCCTTAAAGAAGGATCGGCTATTATTATACTTCGCCTCATGTCAAAAACTACAGTCAGACACCTCAAAACTGAGGAATTTTCATAGTTCTTACTGCTTGTTCACATGTTTAATCGGGTTGGTCCAACTTCGGCTGCTTTTAAAGGGCAGATCTTTTCACATGTGTCATAGAAGACCCCCCCTAAAGAAGTATTGGGTATTTTTATACTTCGCCCCATGTCAAAAACTACAGCCAGACACCTCAAAACTGAGGAATTTTCATAATTCTTACTGCGATTTCACAGGTTTAAGCGAGTTGGTCCAACTTTTGCTGTTCGTAAAGGGCATATCTACACACATGTGTCATAGTAGACCACCTTAAAGAAGCATCGGGTATTTTTATACTTCGCCCCATGTCAAAAACTACAGCCAGACACCTCAAAACTGAGGAATTTTCATAATTCTTACTGTGATTTCACAGGTTTAAGCGAGTTCCCTGCAGCGAAACCTCAAACTAATCAGAAACTATAATTTTCTGGCAGAACTCATACTAGTCAGGAAATATCCATTTCATACCAGTATACAACTAGAATTTTCCGGCTGAACCCATACTAGTCAGGAAATATCCATTCCATACTAGTATACAACTAGATTTTTCTGGATGAAATTATACCAGTTGAAAAAAACAAAATTCATTCGTTTCGTTTTCTCTTATAATTCATAGATGCTTTTTCGTGATAGGGTAAATACAAATAGCCGCTGCTTTCTTAAGAATAAACATGAAAATAAAGTCAAATGATAAAATAAAGGGTAAGCCAGGAAAATTCTGGTTGAAATCATACTAGTCCAGGTTAAAAGCCTTTTTGACTAGTATATTCCATACTGGTCCTTTTTGGACCAGTTCATTTTTTGGAAATTATACTAGTCCAGGATGAACTAGTATGGAACTGGTATATTACAACTAGCATGAAACTTGTACTTCCTGACTAGTAAATAACTGGTATATATATATATGTAAAAAACACAGAACACCGGGCCCAACTAGTCAGTGTTTTGTCTTTGTTCCATATAAGCCCGGTGCACCAACTAGTTGTAAAGTAGTTTTCAACTAGTTGCTTTCGCTGCAGGGTAGCGACATAAGAGTGACATTGTCTGAAATGCAACAAATTCCACATCTGAACACTTTTTATGGGCTGAACTGTTCTAATTTGCTTGATCATGTCCTATGGAGAGATCAATTGCGAAAAAAAACTCGAGCTTTGAGGTGTTTGGATGTAGTTTTTGTCATGGGAAGATCTCCAAAAATGCCTGATACCACTTAAGAGTTGCGTTCTACGACACATGTGTAAATATTCGCCTTTTAAAAATAGTCAAAGTTGGACAAACCTGCTTAAACAATCGAAAGCACAGTAAGAATTATGAAAACTACCCAGATTTAAGGTGTCTGGTTAAAGTATTTGTCATAAGGCGAAGTCTAAAAGTACCTGGTACCACGTAAAGGTGGTCCTCTATGACACATTGAAAATATCTGCCCTTTAAAAGCAGCCAGAGGTAGACGAACCATCTCAAACATGTGAAATCGCAGTAAGAATTATGAAAATTCCTCAGTTTTGAGGTGTCTGACTGTAGTTTTCGACATGGGGCGAAGTATAAAAATACCCGATACTTCTTTAAGGGGGTCTTCTATGACACATGTGAAAAGATCTGCTCTTTAAAAGCAGCCGAAGTTGGACGAACTCGCTTAAACCTTTGAAATCGCAGTAAGAATTATGAAAATTCCTCAGTTTTGAGGTGTCTGGCTGAAATTTTTGACATGGGGCAAAGTATAAAAAATACCCGATGCTTCTTAAAGGTGGTCTTCTATGACACATGTGTGAAGATATGCCCTTTACGAACAGCAAAAGTTGGACCAACTCGCTTACACCTGTGAAATCGCAGTAATAATTATGAAAATTCCTCAGTTTTGAGGTGTCTGACTGTAGTTTTTGACATGAGGCGAAGTATAATAATAGCCGATCCTTCTTTAAGGGGGTCTTCTATGACACATGTGAAAAGATCTGCTCTTTAAAAGCAGCCGAAGTTGGACCATCCCGATTAAACATGTGAAAAAGCAGTAAGAACTATGAAAATTCCTCAGGCTTGAGGTGTCTGGCTGAAGTTTTTTCCATGGGATGAAGTATAAAAATGCCTGATACTACTTGGAGATAGTGTTCCACGACACATGTGCAAAGATCTGCCTTTCAAAAACAACCAAAGTTGGACAAATTCGCTTAAACATGTGAAAGTGCAGTCAGAATTATAAAAATTCCTCAGTTTTGAGGTGTCTGGCTGAAGTTTTTGACATGGGGCGAAGTCAAAAAGTATCTGGTACCACTTAAGGGTGGTCTTCTATGACACATGTGAAATTATCTGCTCTTTAAAAGCAGCCAAAGTTAGACCAACGCAGTTAAACATGTGAATTCGCAGCAAGAATTATGAAATTTCCTCAGCTTTGAGGTGTCTGGCTGAAGTCTTTGTCATGGGGCGAAGTCTAAAAATGCCTAATATTAGTTAATAGTAGTGTTATACGATAGATTTGTAGCGATCCGCCATTTAAAAGCAGCCAAAGTTGGGTAAACCCATTTGACCATGTGAAAGCACAGTAAAAATTATGAAAAGTTCCCGTGCTTTGGGTTGTTTGGCTTAAGTTTTTTTCATGGAATGAAGTCCGGAAATGCCTGATACTGTTTAAGGCTAGTGTTATACGACACATGTGCAAAGATCCGCCGTTTAAACGTGGACAAAGTTGGAGAAACCTGCTGAAACAAGTGAAATCTCTGTAAAAATTAGTGAAAATCCCGAGCTTTGAGGTGTCTGGCTGAAGTTTTTGCCATGGGGCGAAGTCTAGAAATGACTGAAACTACTTAAGGGTAGTGTCCTACGAAACATCTGAAAAGATCCGTCGTTTAGAAGTTGTAAAAGTGGGACAAACAAGAGAAAGCAAATTAATAGGAAAATAAAAGTTCCCGAACTTTGAGGTGTCTGGCTGAAGTTTTTGCCATGGGATGATGTCTGGAAATGCTTGATTCTACTTAAGGGTAGCATTTTACGACACATGTGTGAAGATCTGCTATTTAAAAGTAGTCAAAGTTTGTCAAATCCACTTAAACATGTGAAACGCAGTAAAAATTAGTGAAATTTCCCGAGTTTTGAAGTGTCTGGCTGAAGTTTTTGCCATGGGACGAGGTCTAAAAATTACTGAAACTACTTAAGGGTAGTGTCCTACGACACATGTGAAAAGATCTATCATTTAAAATTAGTAAAAGTGGGACAAACAAGAGAAAGCAAATTAATAGGAAAATAAAAGTTCTCGAACTTTCAGGTGTCTGGCTGAAGTTTTTTCCATGGGATGATGTCTAGAAATGCTTGATTCTACTTAAGGGTAGCAGTTTACGACACATGTGTAAAGATCTGTTATTTAAAAGAGGCCAAAGTTGGTCAAATCCGCTTAAACATGTGAAAGCGCAGTAAAAATTAGTGAAATTTTCCGAGTTTTGAGGTGTCTGGCTGAAGTTTTTTCCATGGGACGAAGTCTAAAAATTCCTGATACTACTTGAGGGTAGTGTTCTACAAGAAATGGGAAAATATTGGGTAGTTAAAAGCAGCCAAAGTGGCCCAAATGCGTGAAATTAGTAAAACAGAATAAATTTCCATAGGAAAATCCGCGAACTGGGGGTGTCTGGCTGGAGCCTTGTCACTGGTACGGGTCTAACAACACCTGATACTGACGCGGGGTGGTAATCTACGTCAAATATGTGAAAATCATCCATTATAAAATAAGTGAAGTTAGGGTCGTTTTTTGGCGACTTTGACCCCCGATTCCTGGGCCCTTGTCATAGGTACAGCTTTAAAATTTTCACATTCTTTCTAGATTCGGGGAGGACTATCGATCGGTATTGGTTTCATCCATTATAAAATAAGTGACGCTTTTAGGCTCTGGGGTCTTGGTCTATAAGGGTCAACTACATAAAACTTTATTTCAACTTTACTTCGGGTTTTGGCTTTGACAGATAAGTTCAATATATGTGTTTCAACGAATCATAGCAAATGGAAAAACCTCAAAGTTGAAGCAAGGTTGAAATTTGGCAAACTCTCAAATTTTGCTTGCTTTGTTTGCTTTGACAATCAGAGGTTAATGACTTTGCTTTAATTTAAGAATTTAAATTAGGAGGAAATGATAGTTAATTCATTTTTTCTCTATTAAATTATTAAATTTGCCAACAACTCTCAATGCAAAGAAATAAATAACGAAAACAAATGTATAAAAGAGAAGCGTCAAAGCGTTCATTGTAGCATACCTCTGAAGTTGAAGTTTTGAGATTGCAAATGTCAGGCGAGGTTAACAAAGCTTTATGTATTTGACCCTTTACGCGTTTGGTGCATTAAAATTTTGAAATTGTGTTAATCTAAGATTTTGCGCATTTTTCAAAGATCGTCATCAATTGTTCTTATAGGGCCTATAGACGATGCGTCTGAGTCAACAGTCAGTTTAGGTGCATTAGTGAAAATGTTTATGTAGCAGTTACACCGACATGACTTGAGTCATGACACAAGAAAATCAAAATGAGTTTGATATTTTGCAGAATGACGGCGAGTCAACACGTACACAGATGACTCGCGAGTCAGACTGTCTATAGACCCTATTAGTTGCTTGAGTTCAGGTGTATTAGTGAAAATGTTTATGTAGCAGTTACACCGACATGACTTGAGTCATGACTCAAGAAAATCAAAATGGGTTTGATATTTTGCAGAATGACGGCGAGTCAACACGTACACAGATGAGTCGCGAGTCAGACTGTCTATAGACCCTATTAGTTGCTTGAGTTCAGGCAATTGTTGTTAACTGTGTTGCGGTGTTCCTGGATTTGCCTTTATGAAAATTGTTGCATATCTACCAATAATATTTCTGCAGTTTTTAATAAAGATTAAATTTCTGTCCTCCGCTGGAATTATTTGAGGTATTATCACGTCGGGGTCACCAATTATTAAAATCAAATATAAATTTTTAATTTTAATAAGTATAAATTATTTTATTTCAAAGATGTATTTGAGAATAATGAAAAATTCTGAAGTAAGTTTTTTATTTAACAAATTTTATGAACAATAGTTTTTTTAATATCTTTTTATATAATCAATTAATAAAGTATTTAACAAGTAAAGTGAATAATCCGTTACAGTGACATAAGGAAGCATCTACGAAAGTACTGTGGTGATATCCGCGGACCATAAGCGGGCTCTAACCAACGTCTACACTGAGTTTGTGGATATCTTTGGCAGGTCTAGGCCGGTGACTCCCGTTATAAACTGTCTAGCACCTAAAATACCAAAAGAAAAAAAGGCGTGTGTACCCAGTACTCGTGAGGTTTGATGTGTAAACATGTGTATTCCGGATGAAACTTCATTTAATATATGACTCGCCTATGAGTCATTTTTGACTCATCAATGAGTCATTTTTGACTCATCAATAAGTATTTTGACTCATCAATGACTCTTTTTTGACTCATCAATAAGTCATTTTTGACAACTCAATGAGTCACTTATGACTCTTTCACGAGTCATTTATGACTGTTCCACGAATCATTTATGACTCTTTCACGAGTCATTTATGACTACAACTACAATATACCCTGCCTACACTGCCTACAACTACAATATACCCTGCCTACACTGCTTACAACTACAATATAGCCTGCCTACACTGCATACAACTGCAATATACCCTGCCTACACTGCCTACGAATACACTATACCCTGCCTACAACTACAATATACCCTGCCTACACCTACAATATACCTTGCCTACACTGCCTAAAACTACAATATACCCTGCCTACAACTACAATATACCCTGCCTACACTGCTTACACAGAAAAAAAATCTACAAGAAACGGCCGTCAAATTAACAGTAAACCCTGTCATTTGTCGTCCAACAGTGGGTAATAACAATTTTGAAAGTGACCCCCTATCATTCTTCGAATATACTATCATATTGACATGAGTTACTGTAAATTTGAAAGTGGACACTATCATATTGACATGAATTACTGTAAATTTGAAAGTGGACTCATATCATTAATTGATATTTTTCAAAAATCACATGTTTTTACTGCCAATTTTACAGTAAATACTGTAATATTTACAGTATTACCATAATCGATTTGAAAGTGGTTTTGATATGTTACTTTCAATGTGCACTTTCAAACTTTTTATTTCAGTGTACAACTACAATATACCCTGCCTACACTGCCTAAAACTACAATATACCCTGCCTACACTGCCTACAACTACAATATACCATGCCTACACTGCCTAAAACTACAATATAACCTGCCTATACAATACAATATACCCTGCCTACAACTACAATATACCCTGCCTACACTGCCTACAACTACAATATACCCTGCCTACACTGCCTACAACACTGCGTGTAGGCAGCGTAACTTTCTTGGATGACCCCCCAGCGCTAAGATGTTTACACACCATAAAATCGCCCTGCCAATGGAGACCCAGTAAACAATTAGGTTAGAGAACCATTAGAAGACGACTAGAATTCTAATGACCTTCTCTAGGGTAGAAGGTTGGAGAACGATTTGAGAAACCGTCGAGAGCTATAGCATGCTCGACAAAAAGGGGGCCTAGCTCTCGATATCGAGAAAAAATTAAACTTCTAATAGAATTATAATGTATTTATCTAATGTGCATCAAATATGGGCGAATTCAGGTTAGTTCCCTAACATTAGTTAGTTCCTTAACATTTTTCTCGACTCGAGAATTACACTAGTTTCTAATGTGCAAAACAAAAATTTCTCTAACGTTAGATTCTGCGTTTGCGGTTTTGTAGGCAAGTTCACTACCCAATACATAAGTGCTACGACCAACCCGAACTATCTGCAATAACCCCTGCTTTTTTTCGTGTGGAAGTTAACTTCAAGTTAAGTTCAACTTGTCTTATCGTTAGATACTTGAGATCGTGTTTTTCAATCGTTCACAGGAACAATTAATTGCCGAGTAAACTCAAAAATTTCAGTACTCAAATTCGTCCTTCCATCAGAACGCTGGTAAAAGTTGTGGTTTACACTTGATCGGAGCCAGATGTCGTTATGGGAAATGTAAACAATTAAAAACCAATAAAAACATGGAACATGAATGATGGTTGTGTCAATATTTCACATGCACAATGAGCGGTATGGCACAAAACATTCATACATCCACACATTATAAGGATATGAGTTGCAGGATAATTACAATAATTCAATATCCGCGCACGTTACATTGTGTATTACTTGTCCATTTTTAATTGAGCTGCAGTGAGAAAGTGAACTCGTATATCGTGTGATGGTAACCCTAGTTCCTAGTGACCAGAGCGGTGCATTATGAGAAAGGTTTGTTAGCTTAAAACAAAATAAAATTAACTGAAACTCTGCGCGGTTACTTTTTTCATGCGATATTGGATGATTTGTATTTGTTTGTGCGTTTCAAAGTTTACAGCGTAATTATAGTTTTGGACAGGCGTGGGATAAAACTGAAACAGGATGAAATTTGATTGACATCTGCTCGCAGCATAGCACTTTGTTGGTTGCCCGTTGAAGCGACCGTTTGTCTCAGTTTCAAAATAACCATATGGTGGAATGTTTTTTCCATTCAATTAAATTTTCTATGGGAAACCGTTCCTTACAGCTGCGTGGTTGTTGTTGTTGTAGCGAGGTGTAGCCCTGTTTAAATGTCAGACAGGGTCACCCCGAGTGTATTGCTCTTGGCCGGGTCGATATAAGAAAACGGCCCGGGTCGTTTCGGCACGATGGGTACAGCACAAGTACTGGTACCGTTCTCGTAGAACCGGCAATACAAGAAACTAGCCGTGTAGGCTATGTAGGTCATTTAGCGTTACCCAGGGTGCACCAACTGGGAGGCGACCTACTTTTACAGCTGCGTGGTCACTGAACCGAGCATAGTGTAATACGTATCGAAGAGATGGTCATCAATGCTCTTACCATTTCAACTGTTACAAGCATATTACAAAACAAGGAATTTACATGTTGATGTGTGTGTTTCTGAATGGGAGCTTCAAGATAAATATCATCACTGGGATATACAATTCGCAAATAAAATTGCAAAAGTTCCGACCAGAGCCAATATTTTGTGGACACTTAGGTTCACCATAAGAATGAAAAATTCAAAAGTCCCCATCGACCCCATGTGTGTTAAAAAAGTTATTCAGGGTCAAAAGCCTAAAGTTGAGGTTTTCTGAATTTTGGTCAAAAATAGTAAGTTAAAAATTACCTGACACCAAGTTGTAGGCCTGAAAATTACCTCCATCTCTATAAGAGTTACCAATTCTGAGATATCGCGACTGTAAATTCAACTCTATACATTATCTGCAGAAGTTTTGGGTGATAGGAAAGAAAGTACAAGTTCCGCGGACCACACAGCCGAAGAGGGACACTTCGTTAATAAACCAACATACAAAAAATCCTGTCGCCCCTCTGGGAAACGAGCTGCCGGCTGTGGGCGTCTGTTCTCTACGTAAGCGAGTCTGTGAACTCATCTCTCGCTGGTTGTAACTTAAATAACACAGTGCAACACATAACATGTTTCTAGAAAATCTCGGCGAATTAAGAAGAACTGCGTACAAGAAATTTGCCGGACACCTCGAAAATCTTGAGTTAGGGGTCAAAAGCCGGTGTTTCATACCTTCGAACACTTATAAGCCTATATCTTTGGTAATTTGAAAACGATTTTTATTTTTCTTGATCTCGATAGAATAGATATAGACATTTCTAACGATATAAATATGAACCGGAAAGTAGTGGTAAAAGTGATAGTATTTGCCCCACAAACACATTTTTTTCGTCTTTTTTTGAGGTTGGTCAACTTTGGCGCTATCCCTATGCACTATGTTATAAAAGCCTATACCAATCTTGAATGGTATTTAACAGCAAATTTTGTTACGAGTGCAATGAAAGTCAATTTTCTCAAAAAAGTTGAAAACTGACGAAGTTATTAAGAATTCTATGAAAACTAAATTAAAAAAAAAAAAATATTTTGCCATATAATTTGAAAATTTACGTGCAGCTATGGCCAGATATTTAGCGCACTTTCCATTGTACTGAAAAATAGTACAGTAATTCTTAAGATATAACGATTTGCACATAAATTTTTGAAGCATAACAAGAGTATTGTATTGCTCTCTTCAAGTGACAAGAGAATTACCGTTATAATTCTTTAATATTTGTTTTTGCTAAGTTTTCCTTCACATCCGTCTAAAGTGCATGGGACATCGATTTAGCGCATTTACGCTTGTTTTGCTATTACTTGCGATTGGTTGAAAAAGTTAATAGTTTGTTGGTTAATATTTAATAAATAACCACTTTTAAGATAATTTTGTTAAATTTCCTGGAAGAAAATACAGGTCGGTTTGACAAAAAAATAACCTTTTTTAATCAGGGACCAATCAAGGACTAAATTTCAAGAATTTTGGTATGTTTTCGAGAAAAATTGTGTACAATGCCATCAGAGATGTGAGTTCGGATCCTTATTTGTCAAAGCATAACAAAAAACGTAAAGATCCCCCTCGTAAAACTTTTCCCCAAAGGAATAAAATGTTGGGAGGAAAGAGTAACAAGCATCCTTTCAAGTCCTTACCATTGAAAGTGATGGAAATAATTTCGGAATTGTGCTTAACTGTGTCCAGAAAAGTTATACGAAGACTCCTAAATGAAAATAAAAAGTATGGGCGCACAAGCAGGAAAACGCGCCTCCTGTCAAAGCAAGAAAACTACACCAGACCGCTCCCTAAAACTTCCAAGTTCTCCTTACAATGTTTTCGGAGTACCATGGATTGGTTTCTTGATTTATGTTGCACACACTTTTCTCACCAGGACAGATAAGGTCTACTTTGGTTGCATCCGAAAAAGTACAATTTCTCAAAACTCTACACCTTTGAGTATGTGGATTTTTGAGAATGACAAAGGTGCTTTAATGTTTTTGTTTGACAGGAGCGGTGTTTCCTGCTTATGCGCCCATACTTTTTGTTTCCATTATTTATTTCAACTACTTTCAATGGTAAGGACTGAAAAGGATGCTTTTTACTCTTTCCTCCCAACATTTTATTCCTTTGGGTAAAAGTTTTACGAGGGGGATCTTTACGATTTTTGTTGACAAATTAGGATCCGAAATCACATCTCTGATGGCATTGTACACAATTTTTCTCGAAAACATACCAAAATTCTTGAAATTTTGCCCTTGATTAGTCCCTGATTAAAAAAGGTTCTTTTTTGTCAAACAAACCAGTATTTTCTTCCAGGAAATTTAACAAATTTTTCAGAGAAGAGGTTATTCATTAAATATTAACCAAAAAACTATTGACTTTTTCAACCAATCGCAAGTAATAGCAAAACAAGCGTAAATGCGCTAAATCGATGTCCAAGGCACTTTAGACGGATGTGAAGAAAAACTTAGCAAAAGCAAATATGAGGACATGATTTTTGATTTTGATGAAATTTTAATATGTTGTTCTTAGGCCAAAATAAAGAAACATGTGTCTTTTTTTCCTGAAAAATTTTTTTTTCGGATTTATCGGCAGTTGAAATCGTTAAAATGCAATGAAAATTTTTTTCGCCCATTTTTTCAACTGCCAATAACTTTGTCAAAAATTAACCGATTCTCCTAATTTTTTTTTTAAATATTCGTTATTATACGGCTAAAAATTTGTACCTAAATTTTAAACTTTTTTGGACTACATATATGACCAAACCAAATTTGGATTCATATTCAGTCTAGACCCGTTTTCATGAAAATTGGCTAAATGAATCGGGTTGCAATTATAAACCAGAAATGTTTCAACAATTTTTTAAAGATAAAATAAATTTTTTGTCCGTTGGCGGGAATTCGAACCAAGACTCCCCGCATCATTCCCGTCCGCTCTACCACTGTGCTATATCGCACACATAAATGATGTTGGCAAAATTCAATCTTGAATAAGCTTTCAAAAATAAATTTGAATTTTCAAACCCAAAAGTTTAAATTTTAAACCGAAAAGTTTTCAAAATAAAATAAAATTAAAAAAATGTGGCACTTGGCAGGATTCGAACGAAAACGCTCAGGAGTCACAGCCGACTGCTCTATCGCTGAGCTTTGCCGCACATTAAGTTTTTGTGGGCAAAATTCAATTACATTCAAACAAATCAAAAATAAAAAATTTAGACTGCTTTTTCATTTAGATTTTAAATCGAAACCAAAAGAAATTGAAAATCTTTGTATGTATTTGGACGGTTTGAAATATTGTACAAAAAAGTTTGAAAAATTGATTAAACTTTATACGGGTTTAAAATATAGGTTCATTTTTTTAGCCGTGTACTTTTACTTTTATATAAATTGATAAAAAATATATTTTTTTTTCAGTATTTAGAAAAAGTTTATGACTTTTTTCAAAAATGAATATCTCAAAAAAGGTTTTTTTTTAATTTTTTCTATATTGAGTCAACAGTTTATATTTCAACTTGGCTAAATTTCTATTAGCCATATATGGATGCAATGCATTTCAGCATACAATTTCTTTGTCAAAAATTAACCGATTCTTATGATTTTTTCTTTGAAATGTTCGTTTTTACTTTTTCTTGAATAGAAATTTATAAACAATAGCATATAGTTAAAAAAGACAATTTTTTTTTAGTATTTAGTAAAAATTTAAGAATTAATTTAAACTTTTTCTATATTGAGTGAACAGTTAATATTTCAACTTGACTAAATATAAACTAGCCGAAATTCGTTGTTCTCGAGATATCCGTTTTTGAGTATTAAACTTTTTTTTTAAAGGTATATTGATGCAAGGTGTACTGAAAAAAAGTTGTCGCGGTCTGATCGCGACAAAAGTTTCCTGATCTGGCATTACATTTTCTATGCGCTTCACGCACTGGCAGAGCAAATTTTCTTTGTATTGTTTCACTCTCATTTACCTATTCTCCTATGCTCCCCACGGAGAGTGAACCCTTAAGGCAGCTAATGATTTTCAACATCGATATTTTACATATAAAAATAGCGATACTTCCAAAATTTCACGTTCCTACCTATATAGTTACAGGAGTTATCTACCAAAATCCGTTTATTCACGTTCCTACGTGTTTAGTTACAGGACTTATAGCCCAAAATCCGCTTATTGGAATAATCGATTGTATGGGAGCTATGTGAAATATTTATGCCATCTCAATGATTTTCAACATCGATATTTCGCACGTTCCTACCTATATAGTTACAGGAGTTATCTACCAAAATCCGTTTATCGGAACAATCGATTGTATGGGGGCTATGTGAAATATTTATCCAATCTCGATGATTTTCAACATCGATATTTCGCATATAAAAATAGCAATACTTACAAAATTTCACGTTCCTACGTGTTTAATTACAGGAGTTATAGCCCAAAATCCGTTTATCGGAATAATCGATTGTATGGAAGCTATGTGAAATATTTATCCCATCTCTATGATTTTCAACATCGATATTTCGCATATAAAAATAGCAATACATACAAAATTTCACGTTCCTACGTGTTTAATTACAGGAGTTATAGCCCAAAATCCGGTTATCGGAATAATCGATTGTATGGGAGCTATGTGAAATATTTATCCCATCTCTATGAGTTTCAACATCGATATTTCACATATAAAAATAGCAATACTTACAAAATTTCACGTTCCTACGTGTTTAATTACAGGAGTTATAGCCCAAAATCCGTTTATCGGAATAATCGATTGTATGGGAGCTATGTGAAATATTTATCCCATCTCTATGATTTTCAACATCGATATTTCGCATATAAAAATAGCAATACTTACAAAATTTCACGTTCCTACGTGTTTAATTACAGGAGTTATAGCCCAAAATCCGTTTATCGGAATAATCGGTTGTATGGGAGCTATCTGTTATATTGGTCCGATCTTGCTGGTTCCGACAAATGATTCCTATATTGGAAAATGGTGGCCGCATACCAAATTTCAGCCAAATATCTCAAAAACTGAGGGACTAGTTTGCGTTCAAACAGACAGACAGACAGACGGACATACGGACATGGCTAAATCAACTCATCTCGTCATCCTGATCATTTCGGTATACTTATTGATCTCTCTCTTCTTCTTCTCATACTTACAAACATCGGACCAAAGTTATAATACCATTTCATGTTCATGAAAGGTATAATGAGCCTTTTAGGTTGAGAACGCTATCAACGGTTATTTCGCCTCAAATTGAAAACGAACGTTTGAGATTTGAGAAGATGATTGGTTCTCAAATGCATCTCAAATTGAGATTAGCTAAAAATGTTTGTTGGGTAAATGGGCAGCATGTACGTGATTGTGTTTGTGTGCTTTACTGCACTAGTGTTGTTCCCCACCCCACCACCAGTAAAAGAGATATTAAAGAGAAGTTGATCGCGAAAATACACCTGCATCGGAAAAATTTCATACATTTTTAGTTAACATGAATCATGTTGAATTAACATGAACGACTCTTGTACGTAAAGCAAAAACAATTTCAGAAAATCAACACGAGCATTTTAACATGAAGCGTATTGTTAAAATAACATGAAATATTTCTGCATTAGAATTACATTCGTGTGTATCCCATACCATAAATTCGGTTTGATTTAACATGAAGAAGTGTTGTTTTCAACCACCATCTGTTCCCCATCAAAGCTTGTGATCAGAATATTGTTCTCAAAAGAACAGAAGCAATTTCTCCGTATTTAATTCGCGCATTTATATACGTATACGTTGCGAAAAATTGTGTCAATTTAAAATATTTTATTTATCTTAAATATTTAATGTAAGCGACTGGAAGTTCTGCGCGAAATTATTTACGGTAGAATGGAGATCGATGAAAAAGTTTCGCAAAGATTTTTGGGTAAGTAATTTGTGCAACTTATAGTGTTGTTTCCAAATTTGGTAAATTTTCCTGCTGAAACACGTCCAAAAATGTCAGGCGTTGGACCGAAGGGCCCTTATCTGTTCTGCACATAAATACCATGGAAGCGCTTTCGGAAATATTGATATCGAGGTGAAAACGCGTCTTTTTATACCTATCCCGATATTTTTTGGACGTGTATTAGCAATTTTGCAATTGCTTGGGTAATTTAGAGAGTTTTTAATGACAAACATTTTTGTTTAATTTTCAGATTGTGTTAGATGCTGAAAGCATACATATATGAAGACATGCATGGATGAAGGGGGTATGTCGCATTCTCACTCAATTTCTGTTTTTGGCATTGGTGAATAGTGTTTATGCAGATCTATATTTCTGTGTTATCAGAATCTGCCTATCGTGAAAATTGTAGAAGATAATTCATGGATGAAGGGGGTATGTACACAACTTTTCAATATGAATTGTGGAAGAAGGGGGTATGTTTCGATTTTTTCATATAAAACACTAAATATAAACTTATGCTTTTTATTGCATAACATGCAACGTCTTTTATGGCTTTGCATAATTTTTTTGTCAGTTTTCCATAAAGTCTCGAAAAAACCTCAAATGTTTAAGCAAAACTTTAAAGCCGATTTTCTCGTTTCACTCAAAATGCGACATACCCCCTTCATCCACGCATGTCTTCATATATGTATGTTTATATATAAAAAAATTTGTTAATAAACTATACAAATATAATATTTTGTTTATATATATGAGGTGTTAAATTGACATGATATATCGCGTTAATTTAACAATAAAAATCCTGTTAAATTCACATGATGGATCGTGTTAATTTAACATTAAAATCCTGTTAAATCAACATGATAGATCGTGTTAATGAACTATACAAATATGTATTATATTATTTTATCTAAGTTAATTATTACTTATTACTAAATATGTTAAGGGTTTCGAAATAAAATTTATTTAAAAACAAAAAACGAGGTGTTTTATTGTTAGCAATTTTCGCGTTAATTTAACAGTAAAATCTTGTTGAATTAACATGATAGATCGTGTTAATTTAACAGTAAAAGCTTGTTGAATTAATATGATAGATCGTGTTAATTTAACAGTAAAAACCTGTTAAATAACATGATAGACCATGTTAATTTAACAGGACGTAAAGTGTTATTTCAACATAGTATAGTGTTAATTTAACATTGCAGATCGTGTTAATTTAGCATGAAAGATCGTGTTAAGCTAACATGTAATAGTGTTAATTTAACGAGAAAAATAATGTTGTATCAACAGGAAATCATGTTGATTCAAATCATAATGTTAAATTCACACTGTTCCTTCATGTTGATCTAACATGTAGGAACAGTAAAAAAGTAGCTTCATATTGAAACAACATGTGCGATAGTGTTGAAAAATATTAACCTGAAAAAGTGTTAAAAAAGTGTTGATTCAACATGAAAATTGTTCTGCGTGTAGGGATGTCATCGCCTTCTTGTTGGGGCGCATCGAAGTGGCCGCTAAGTGATGGCAATATGTGTGTGTGGTTGTGTATCATTGGACGGGGCGACCGAGAGCACCGTGGATGGCGGTTTGGCGCGACCGGGTGGTCACCCGCACACACGCCTATGATCATGTTGGCTAGAATATGTGCTGGCGCGTAGCCTGCAGCCTGACTTACAGGCATTGTGTATAACCTACTGATACACAATGCTTACAGGTGCTCGTCAGATTTATTCTATCTGTGAAGGCGAGAACCTCGTTCTCGGCATTGTGTATCAGTACAAGTGTGGAATCTTCTGCATAGACGTCAAAGTTTCAAAGTGAGTTTAAAACCTGATGATCAGAGTTGCTTTTTTGGAAAATAGTATCATTTAGCGCCGAGTTGCATTCGGTTGCATAAAAAAGTTAGTAGTAAATAAAGGGGTAATAGTTCTCTAAATTTATAAAATAAGGTGGAAAATAATGGTTGAAAATTTCTTAAGTCTGGTTTTCATTAAATTTTGATAATTTCTATCGACTTTATCGAAATATGCGGTAATTGTCTACTTTAGCTGCCAACTGCTAATATATTAGCTAAAATTATGGAAGGGGGCTCGAAAGACGGGGTTTGGCCTCAGGATCACGAATCCGGAAGCGATTTTTTAATTTTTGGTTTCAGTGAAAAGTTATGGTCAAAAAACCGAAAATTTACCCGGGTTCGATACCAAAATTGGGGCGGAATCCATGGTATTTATGTGCAGAACATCTTTCTGAGCTAGCGGCCTTCGGCCGTGCTTATAAAAATATAACCTGGGCTATGCATGACGTTTTTAGGCGCAGTCTAATGTAAATACAACAACCACATGAAAACTTGGATTGCAAATATCTCCTCAGAGAAGCAAAATATTAAAAAAAAAAAAACGCTTCCGGATTCGTGATCCTGAGGCCAAACTCCGCCTTTTGAGCCACCTCCCATAATTTTAGCCAATTTATTAGCGAATCTTGATAAAGTCGATGAAATTCGACACCTTTTGACTTAATGAAAACCAGCCTTTAGAGTTGTAATTTATAAAGTTTATTTTACATTTTGAACTTGTAGCACTCTCTTTTCAGAAATTATTTGCTACTTCTTAGAATTTCTAAAGATTTAAAAACGTACTACAAAAGGCAACAAAAAAATGATAACTGCTAACAACATTTCACGACAGGCCAATTGCTGGCGAAATTCCACGGCTTTAATGTTGATAGGAACTTGGTTTATAAATTAAAAACAATCTATCTAAAAAATTGTGTTTTCATTTTCTGGTTTCTTATTTCGAACATTAAAATTTTTCCTGTAAAATAAATAAAATTTAATCGTTTTAAGTTTTGTATTTTTCGCAAAATATAACAAAAGTGTAAGCTGAAAGATTCGCTTAAAAATGTCCCTACAAATTTGAATGAAAAAGTTGTGCAACACAGCAACACTTTTTTGCAAACAAGAACTCTGTCTCATTGTTTTACGGTTCTGCACAAAACCCTGGTTTGCAGAAACCACAATAGCAACCCAGATTTTTGACATGGATCTGTGTTTTGATTGACGTTGAAGTGAGTTTTGACATTTCTGTCAAAGCTACATTTCACACTTTATGTTATACACAGTGGTTCTCGGTGATATCGTGCGAGTTAAGCAATCATTAAATTTCGAAGAGAGTTAGCGTAGTGAAATAATTAAAAATAGAAAATTTGTGCCGTGTCGGCTGCTACGATAGTACGGGAGTGCTAGGAAAATATTATTGTATTTTCCAACGGGAAAATAGAGTTTTTAGATATTGGTGGTGGTGTCGTGGTGGACACCGCAGAAGCTCCGAGCCGGCTAGTTAAGTAACGTAGTTGTGACTGTACCTTTTGAGTAGCTGCCCTTTTGTTTCTCTCCCCGTGTCATCCCATCCTTTTAGCGTCCCGCACCCAGAGCCCAGTCACTTGGCGGGTTAAAGTTGTCCCCGGCATCTCGGGGAC
The DNA here is from genome assembly GCA_964058755.1 of Campiglossa producta. NCBI lineage: Eukaryota > Metazoa > Arthropoda > Insecta > Diptera > Tephritidae > Campiglossa > Campiglossa producta. The sequence goes on from CAXKVI010000002.1 coordinate 54,595,432, forward strand.
TGTGCGAGTGGGTTCATAACCTTTTGGTTGGACCTCATCTCGGGTGCACCACAAAACGAATGTTTGTTGTTGTAGACTTGCTAAATAGTGTTGTGAACAGTCTGTAATCCCACCGTCTTCACTGGGTTATCCGGCTACTTTTGTGCATTAGGTTGTTCCCGTTAGTGTTGCCACTGTGTTTTAGCTGCGGGATTAGGGTCTCGGGGTAGAGATCCCTAATTAATTATTTAAGTTGGTGACAAAGTTTAATACTCAAAAATGCATATCTCGAAAACAACCAATTTTGGCTAGTTGATATGTATTTAGCCAAGTTGAAATATAAACTGTTCACTCAATATAGAAAAAGTTTAAACAAAAAAAAATTACCTTTTCTAAGATATTAATTTTTGAAAAAAGTCATAAATTTTTACTAAATACTAAAAAAATTGTCTTTTTTTAACTATGTATATGATACTATTTAATGTTTATAAAATTGTATTCAAGTAAAAGTAAAAGCGAACATTTCAAAGTAAAAATCATAAAATCATATCTCGAAAACAACTAATTTTGGCTAATAGGCATTTAGCCAAGTTGAAATATAAACTGTTGACTCAATATAGAAAAAATTAAAAAAAATAATAACCTTTTTTAAGATATTAATTTTTGAAAAAAAGTCATAAATTTTTACTAAATACTGAAAAAAAAAAAAATTTTAACTATATTCTATTTTTTATAAGTTTATATAAAAATAAAAGTAATAACGAACATTTTCAAAAAAAATTAGGAGAATCGGTTAATTTTTGACAAAGTTATTGGCAGTTGAAAAAATGGGCGGAAAAAATGGGGTTGGGGTCAAAATTCAGCTTTTTTGGAAATTCTGCTTTCATAATTCCGGAAGTCGAAACACCGGAAATCAAAATTATGGAAGTCAATATTCTGGAATCCAAAATTTCTTGATAACGAAATTCTAAATTGCAAAATTCTGGAAACCAGAATTTTGCCTTTAACATTTAACTAGACTAGATCTGGAGGAATTAAAAACAAAAAATGAACATTCTCATGATCCATGTGCGCATAAAAAATCGATTGCAGAAACAAATAATCTGGTTAAAAATAATGTTCGCTCGAGTTTTCTGCAGCCTAGCCAAATAATTCAGCGTTCGGTATCTATGACAGAAAAACATATTGGACATTATCTGCCATCAAGAAATGCCCTTAAGTTTAAAATTAGAAGAAAACGGAACAGTTTAAAATCTTTTAAAGAGCCAACTTGTCCACTCAGGGAAAAAACCGTTCTAATATGCAGCACCACAGGTCTCAACTTTAGATTTTCCCGTTTTTGATTTATTGTCTTAAAAAAAGAACACTTGGTCGTGAAAATATACCACCCTGTCTCAAAATAGCAACCAGGTTCTTGAAATGCGAACGAAGTTATCGAAAATAGAACGGTCGGTGTTGTCATCAGAACACATAACTAGAACTTTACAACATCGTTGCATACTTCTAGGCATTTAGTTTGTAAACAACAGAACAAATCCAACAGCGAAGATAGATACATACTGCCATTGCTTTCATAGAACAAAGCTGCAATTAGACGCCGCCAAAGATAAGTACGACGTCAGAAATAATTGTCATTCAGAAGAACTCTCTATTTTTTTTTTACTTTGACCCAAAATGTTCCTAAAATAAGCCCAATACGTTCTCAGAATAAGTTACAAATGTCCATAAATCAAGTCCAAACTGTTCATGGAACACAAAACATGTTTTTGAAAAATCCGTTCTCAAAATAAGACAATCGTTCACGAGTTAAGTCAAAACGTTACTGACAGACTTTCGTGCACGAATGTTCACAGTTTTGAACTTGTTTCGTTCGTTTTAGAACGATGTTTTCTTTGAGTGTATTGAAAAAATAGACATTCCTTTATTATCACTTTAGGGGGACTCATCAAAGCTTATAAACACCTTATAAAGCGTGTAAACGTATAAATTTATCAAGTGTGTAAATGAACTGTCAAAATTTGTATGGAACGCAGTTTATACAAATTTGATAAACTTCCGCGTCGATTTTCGTGTGTAAAAGAATGCGTAAATTTATATAATGCAATGAAGACCTTCCACACTTTTTTAATGAGAATTTCGAAATAAAAAGTTTTTGTTTGACATCAAGTTCACATAAATTTATCTAGGGCGTTCATCTAACTGAGCTGATAAATGTATAAACTTACGCATTTCGTAAACTTATAAGAATTTTATGTTTGGAAGGTCAACTATTTATTTTAAGTGAGAAAGTTATTAAAGTTATGGCGAATGCATTCTTATTTTTGGAACAAAATCTTCGCTGCAGTTTTTAAATGAGAGCGATTGCTGGATTATGGACGGTACATTTGACGTTGTTCCAACGATGACGAGGCAGCTATTTTCCATACACGGAAGAGTAGAAAGACAAATTGTTGCGCTGGTTTTCTGTCTTATGACCAAAAAATCAAAGTCAATGTATATTTCTTAAATATAAACAAATTTATTAAAATAAACGATTTTGCTCAAATTTTGGGGAAAAAATTTCCAGAATTAATTCTGGAAAACGTAAATTCCGGAATTATGAAAAACCAGAATATAGCCAAAAAAACGTGAAGGAAGTGCGGAATTCCGATTTCCCAGAATTTTGATTCCGGAATTTTGACTTCAGAATTTTAATTTTAGAATTTTGACCGTTTCCGGAAAAAATGTTCATGGGTTTTTAACGAGTTCAAATGCCGATAAATCCGAAAAAAAAATAACTCTAACTAAAGACGAAAAAATGCTTTTGTGGGGCAAATACGACCACTTTTACTACTAACACCACATATTGAAACTTATCCTATGTGCAATAAGTTAGCGCTCTCCCGCTCAATATACATAATTACACTGTACAACAGCCATTTTGCAACAGAGTCACCATGGTAATTTTCTGAAAGGCGGCATCGCATAGATCATTTTTGCTGAACAAACTTATAGTCCAGCTCGTCTGAGTTTTTTTTAATTTGCACTTAAAGGTCAAGGGGTCATTTTGGGAATTTTTGCCATAACCATATAAACTTGAAGAGCTATAGCTTCGGTGTCTAAGGGAAGGTTGTTGGCAATAAAAAGACTAACATTTTCCTCCTAGACATTGTCCCGCTACGATTCATGTTTATGTAATTTTTTCTTGGGTTTTTGTAAAATTTCTCGAAAAAATGTCTCCCATGAGTCTACTGTTAACAATATCTTTACGACACCTTCGGGAAAAATATTCCTCATAAAAGAATAGGGTAGGTGTCCAAATAACGAAATTTCCGTCGAGGACTCCTTTAACCATAAACTAGAGTTCATCCAAGAAACAACTAAAATACATGAGACATTCCATATGAAAACGTCTAATTCAAAAATCTGGCTAGTCTCGAATTTCGTTCAAACTTTGAGGGACACTTCTTTAGGGTCCTAACGGATCAAATTTACACACATTTAATTTTTATAACCACTGGTTTCGGACTGGTCGAATTTCAAAGTTTGAAAAACGTCGATTTTGGGCTTACCCTATTATTGCTGTACACATTTTTCTATTACAGATATCCTTTCATTCGATACGGCGTTTTATGGAAAAAGTTTAAGTAGCCATTCAATTTTGTTCAGATTTTAAGGGTACATATCCTAGAAGAAACTAACCCATTCATCGGCAAAAAAACTCACTCCTTATAGGTAAATTATTATCTCGGAATTTGTAAGTTTTCAAAAATCGTGTTTTCAGGCTCTAAAACGGACATGTTTCTCAAGAGATAAAGAGACGAATTTGTTATGGACTCCAGTCCTGACCTTTAGCTTCTAATACCTCAAAATTTTGTTTTGTTATATTCATACTAAAGCGGGCTACCCACCTGCCAAGAAATGCCTCAAGAAAAAAAAACGAGCATATATTTATTATGCCTGGTCAGGAAATTTTGACGTTTACGGTATTTTCCATTTTATTGCAGATTACTATTACAAAAATGTATAAAACATGTGCAGCGAAGTATATACTCATCTTTGCCGTGAATCTGCACGTTTACCTCAAGAAATATATACGAGCATATTTGAAGACATGCATGGATGAAGGGGGTATGTCGCATTTTGAGTGAAACGAGAAAATCGGCTTTAAAGTTTTGCTTAAACATTTGAGGTTTTTTCGAATCTTTATGGAAAACTGACAAAAAAATTATGCAAAGGCATAAAAGACGTTGCATAATATGCAATAAAAAGCATAAATTTATATTTAGTGTTTTATATAAAAAAATCGGAACATACCCCCTTCTTCCACAATACATATTGAAAAGTTGTGTACATACCCCCTTCATCCATGAATTATCTTCTACAATTTTCTCGATAGGCAGATTCTGATAAGACAGAAATATAGATCTGCATAAACACTATTCACCAATGCCAAAACAGCAATTGAGTGAGAATGCGACATACCCCCTTCATCCATGCATGTCTTCATTTATTTCTTGAGGTAAACCGGCGTTGCCAATCATCGAAAATTGTAGTATTTTTTCTTATGAGTTGAATATTGGCTCAAGAAAATTTGACGTGTGAAAAAAGTTCTTGACCATTTCTTGGACGTTTTTTATATGGAGTTTGACATTTTTTGGCAGGTGATTATCTCGCTTAAGGGTCTCTGATGATGGATCTCCTAAACCAATATAAACTTATTTTCAAACAAATTTTCGTATAATTTTTGAGACTTTTTGTCAAGCAACCTTTACCAAACTCGTTTACATTTAAAACGCCGTATCGAATGCAAGGATATCTCTGATAGAAACAAGTGTACAGCTATAATAGGGTAAGCATAAAAACGACGTTTTTCAAACTTTGAAATTCGACCAGTCCGTAACCAGTGGTTACAAAAATTAAATGTGCGTAAATTTGATCCGTTAGGACCCTAAAGAAGTGTCCCTCAAAGTTTGAACGAAATTCGAGACTAGCCAGATTTTTGAATTAGACGTTTTCATATGGAATGTCTCATGTATTTTAGTTGTTTCTTGGATGAACTCTAGTTTTTACTAGTTTATGGTTAAAGGAGTCCTCGACGGAAATTTCGTTATTTGGACACCTACCCTATTTTTTTATGAGGAATATTTTTCCCGAAGGTGTCGTAAAGATATTGTTAACAGGACATTTTTGCGAGAAATTTTACAAAAACCCAAGAAAAAATTACATAAACATGAATCGTAGCGGGACAATGTCTAGGGGGAAAATGTTAGTCTTATTATTGCCAACAACCCTCCCTTAGACACCGAAGCTGTAGCTCTTCAAGTTTATGTGGTTATGGTACAAATACCCAATATGACCCCCTTAACCTTTAAGTGCAAATTAAAAAAAACTCACACGAGCTGGACCATAAGTTTGTTCGGCAAAAATGATCTATGCGATGCCGCCTTTCAGAAAAGCACCATGGTGACTCTGTTGCAAACAAAAATTCAAATTTTGTTGTACTGTGTTATTAATGTATGTAAATATGTAAAGTGTGAACAATAGTTGAAATCATCCGATTTTAGTTACCGCTAGGTCTTTCAATGGTATTATTGTTATTGTTCTATGTATTTCTTTTAAAACCTGTTGGAATACCTAATGAGAAGAAAGTAAAGTTGAGTTTATTCTCATGATCATTCGCTACATTGGTGACCCCGACGTAGGTTGTAGGTTGAACAGTAACATGATTTTGGCGCAATAATAAACGGCTAACCCGCTACTATAATTCTCATCAAAATTTTAATAATTATTTTACACGTCACACACAATGGAAGACGAAATCGGGAGTGTTCAAGCAGCCGCTTCGTCGCAAGGGACAACAGCAGCACACACAACTGCTGCAGCGCCAACATCAGTGCGAGCTCCTCCATTTTCAACAGAGCACCCAACATTATGGTTCGCACAACTAGAATCGCAATTTAGAATTCGAGCTATAACCAGCGAAGACAACAAATTTCATCATGCGGTGTCCCTCATTGACACGAAATCAGCAACAGAGGTTGAAAACATTATTGTTACTCCACCATCATTTATGCCATACACATCTTTAAAGCAGAGCCTCATCGAAAGATTGACCAAGTCCAAAGATGCTAAACTACTTCAACTTTTGGACGGCGAACAAATTTGAGATCGCACTCCATCACAATTCCTTCGCCACTTACGTAGCTTGTGTCCGGACGTTGCCGACAATGTACTCAAAGCAAGGTGGCAGTTAAAACTGCCCATTCAAACGCCCGCGTGTCTCGCAGCGCAGCCTAACGCATCATTGGAAGATCTTAGCCGACTCGCTGATAAAATAAATGAGGTAATAGACCAAGATCCCAGGGCCGCCAGACATCACTTATTTTCTGATGGTTGAAACCAATACTGTTGGATAGTCCTCCCCGAATCTAAAACGAAAGTGAAAATTTCAAAGCTTTACCTAGGTCTTGGGCCTAGATATCGGGGATCAAAGTCGCAAAAAATGACCCTAACTTCACTTATTTTCTGATGGATGATTTTCACATCTTTGTCGTAGATTACCACCCCGCGTCAGTATAAAGTGTTGTTAGACCCGTATCATGGTCTATGCTCCAGCCAGACACCCTAAGTTCGCGGATTTTCCTATGAAAATTAATTCCGTTTTAACAATTTAACAGTTTTGGCCAACTTTGGCTTCTTTTAACTACCCAATTTTTCCCATTTTTTGTAGAACACTATCCTCAAGTATTATCAAGCATTTTTAGGCATCGTCCCCTGGCAAAAACTTCAGCCAGACACCTCAAAACTCGAGAATTTTCATAATTCTCACTGCGCTTTCACAGGTTTGAGCTGATTCGTCACACTTTGGCCTCTTTTAAATAGCGGATCTTTACACATGTGTCACAGAACACTACCCATAAGTAGAATCAGTTATTTCCAGGCATCATCCCATGACAAAAACTTCAGCCAGACATCTCAAAGTTCGGGAACTTTTCTTTTCTAATTACTTTGCTTTCTCTTGTTCAATCAAGTTTGTCCAACTTTAACTGAATTTAAATGAAGGATATTTACACATGTGTTGTAGGACACTACCGTCAAGTAATATCAAGTATTCATAGACTTCGTCCCATGGCAAAAACTTCAGCCAGACACCTCGAAACTCGGAAATTTTTGTAATTCTTACATCGATTTCACTTGTTTAAGCGAGTTTGTTCAACTTTGGCTATGTTAAAATAGCGCATCTTTGCACATGTGTCGTAAAACACTACCCCTAAGTAGTATCAGGCATTTCCAGACTTCATCCCATGAAAAAAACTGCAGCCAGACACCTCAAAGCACAGGGACTTTTCATCACTTTTAATGCGCTTTTAATGTCTCGCAGCGCGGGTTTAAACAACTTTGGCTGCTTTTAAATGGCGGATCGTTACACATGTGTCTCACAACACTACCCTGAATTGGTATGAAAATTCCTCAGTTTTGGGGTGTCTGGCTGAAGTTTTTTCCATGAGACGAAGCCTAAAAATGCCTGATACTACTTGCGGGTAGTATTCTACGACACAAGTGTAAAGATCTGTCCCCTAAAAGTAGCCAAAGTTGGACCAACCTGCTTAAACAAGTGAAATCGCCGTAAAAATTAGGAAAATTCCTCAGTCTTGGGATGTCTGGCTGAAGTTTTTGCCATGAGGTGAAGTCTAAAAAGGACTGATACCAATTAAGGGTAGTATTGTACGACACAAAGTTGTTTAAACCCGCTTAAACATGTCCAAGCGCATTAAAAATGATGAAAAATCCCTGTGCTTTGAGGTGTCTGGCTGCAGTTTTTTTCATGGGATGAAGTCTGGAAATGCCTGATACTACTTAAGGGTAGTGTTTTACGACACATGTGCAAAGATCCGCCATTTAAACATAGCCAAAGTTGAACAAACTCGCTTAAACAAGTGAAATCGATGTAAGAATTACAAAAATTCCCGAGTTTTGAGGTGTCTGGCTGAAGTTTTTGCCATGGGACGAAGTCTACGAATACTTGATATTACTTGAGGGTAGTGTCCTACAGCACATGTGTAAAGATCCGTCATTTAAAAGCAGTAAAAGTTGGACAAACTTGATTGAACCAGAGAAAGCAAAGTAATTGGAAAAGAAAAGTTCCCGAACTTTGAGGTGTCTGGCTGAAGTTTTTGTCATGGGATGATGCCTGGAATTGGCTAATTCTACTTAAGGGTAGTGTTCTGTGACACATGTGTAAAGGTCCCCTATTAAAAAGCGGCCAAAGTGTCACCAATCCGCTCAAACCTGTGAAAGAGCAGTAAGAATTATGATAATACCCGAGTTTTTAGGTGTCTGGCTGAAGTTTTTGCCTTGGCAAGATGTCTAAAAATGCTTGATAATACTTGAGGGTAGTGTTCTACAAAAAATGGGAAAAAATTGGGTGTTAAAAACAGCCAAAGTTGGCCAAATCTGTTAAATTGTTAAAACGGAATTAATTTTCATAGGAAAATCCGCGGACTTAGGGTGTCTGGCTGGAGCCTAGACGATGGTACGGGTCTAACAACACTTGATACCGACGTGGGCTGGTAATCTACGACTAATATGTGAAAATCATCCATTAGAAAATAAGTGAAGTTAGGGTCATTTTTTTGCGACTTTGATCCCCGATATCTAGGCCCAAGACCTAGGTACAGTTTTGAAATTTTCACATTCGTTCTAGTTTCGGGGAGTACTATCCAGCAGTTCATCCATTATAAAATAAGTGATGTCTGGCGGCCCTGGGATCTCGCTCTATAATGCCAGGCACGAAGCACACTATTGCCGGTATATCCGAAGAACAATCTTTACGACAAGGGATTGCCGAAATGCGCAAACAGATCGAAGCACTCAACATCCGAAAGCCACGCAGCTCAGGTAGGAAAAATATAAATTTCCACAACAAACGTGATTCTTCGCGTAGTCGTACGCGTTTCTTGGTGAACGGAATTTGCTGGTACCACAAAAAGTTTGGAAGCGAAGCTCAGCACACTCAGGGGGGTCAATAGAGGCGCTAAAAGACTCTCCGACCATTACTTCGCGCCGACTTTTTATTACAGATCGTACCTCAGGTTCGCAGTTCCTTGTGGACACCGGTGCCGATCTCTCAGTTTTTCCGCGTCATCGCATTAGGTCAAACCTAGCTCCAGTTGGCTATCAGCTCTACTCAGCTTTAGGTTCAACCATTGAAACATATGGCCACCACATGCTCACGGTCGATTTTGGTATGCGCCGCGATTTCGGACGGCGCTTTATTATCGCTGATGTTTCCAAGCCCATTATAGGGGCCGGTTTCATCAGCCACTTCGGCTTAGTAGTTGATTTGGAACATTGCCGAATCAGCGACGAAAATTCGGGAATCATTTCCCGAGGGCAAATGAAGCATGCTTCCCAAAGCACTTCCATTGAAGCAATCTGTGGCGAATCACCATATTTGTCGCTTTTACAGCAATTCCCTTCCATAACCAAGCCAGATGGAGCATTCAAATTAGTGAAGCATAATACAATGCACCATATTCGGACTACAAATGGTCCTTCGGTGTCAAGGAAAGCTCGACGTCTCGCGCCTCAAAAGCTTAAGATTGCTAAGGAACAGTTTGCCAAAATGTTCCAGTTGGGTATCGCGCGTCCTTCAGACAGTCCTTGGTCATCACCACTGCACTTAGCCACGAAAAAGTCAGGTGAGTCACGACCATGTGGAGATTACCGTCGTCTAAACGACCGCACAATCCCCTATCGATATCCCGTGAGATATTTAGAGGACTTCGCTGCTAACCTTTTTGGAAAAACGATTTTTTCCACCATTGATCTGGTGCGAGCGTTCAACCAAATTCCAGTTGCTAGCGATGATATTAAGAAAACCGCTATAATCACTCCATTTGGATTATACGAGTTTCCTTTTATGACGTTTGGACTCAGAAATGCCGCCCAAACGTTCCAGCGGTTCATTGACGAAGTCACTCGCGATCTTCCTTTCGTGTTTGCCTACATTGACGATCTCTTAATCGCTTCAGATAACGAAAGTCAAACCTTCGAGCACCTTAAGATGTTATTTCAGCGGATTAAAAATTATGGCTTGGTAATAAACACATCAAAGTCAGTGTTTGGTGCTAACGAAGTAAAGTTTCTCGGGCATTATATCACATGCCGTGGAATTAAGCCATTACCTGATAAAGTCAGCGCCATAAGAGACATTTCGCCACCATCAACGGTTAAGAAACTTCGAGGATATATCGGCATGGTGAATTTCTACCGAAAATTTATCAAGAACGCTGCCGAGCTCCTAGCTCCATTGAATAAGGAACTCTCTGGCCCCAACATAAAAGGCGCACATCAAATTCAATGGACGAAAGAACTAGTCGATGCCTTCAATCTTTCCAAAGAAGTTCTAGCAACATGCGCAGAGCTAGCTCACCCTAACGTTGACGCAGATTAAGCCATATTTACAGACGCATCCAACTTCGTAATCAGTGTTGCAGCAGCGTCTAAGAGGTTCCTGGCAACCAGTCGCATTTTTCAGTCCAATGCTGCCTGAGGAGCTTCATGCCATATACGAAGCAGTGAAATATTTTACGCATATGTTCGAGGGCCGGCACATTACCATTTACACGGACCACTGCAAGCCACTGCAATACGTTTTCAAGCAGCGACCAGAGCGCGCGTCGCCATTGCAGTTTCGGAGAATTGAGTGGATTAGCAAGTTTACCACAGAAATTAAGCACGTAAGTAGGCAAGATAACATCGTAGCTGACGCGCTCTCCCGCGTCGATGCCATTTCAACACCGGTTACGACGCAGCAATTATCAGCCGCACAAGTTAACGACGCAGAGCTTCAACAGCTCATCACTTCGCCAAGCACCACGCTCCGCATTCAAGAACATACGCTTAGAAGAACATACGCTGCTCACAAAAGTTAGTAACAAGCAGATACGTATGGCCTGCTATTAATAAAGATTGCCGCATTTGGGCGCGGACTTGCATCGAATGCCAAAGAAACAAGGTCCAACGTCATGTAGTTACACCGCCCGCTCGTTTTCAGTTGCCAACAAAGCACTTTGAGCATATCCACATTGATCTAATATCGTCACCTCCTGCGAAAGGATTCCGCCAGTGTCTTGCGATAATAGATCGCTTCACACCTTTTCCCGAAGTAGTTCCACTCGAAAACGGAAATATAGAAGCAATTTTACGCGCTATATTTTACCATTGGATCGCGAGGTATGGGGTTCCTCAACGAATAACCTTAGACCGTGGAGGCCAATTCGAATCGGCTCTGTTTCGGCAACTAGTGCAGCTTTTTGGAATTCATCATCTCAAAACCACGCCATATCACCCACAAGCCAATGGACTCATCAAGCGCTTGCATAGGCAGCTTAAATCAGCGCTGGTTTATCACCAGGACACCTGGTACGATGCGCTTCCAATAGTTCTCATGGGACTACGAGCTTCGTGAAAAAATTATATTTCTACTACACGGGACGAATTAGTGTATGGCGAACCGATTCGGATCCCAGGCGAATTTCTAAAAAGTGGAAGTAATCAATCCACACATGGTTTGCTTCGACATTTACAACATTTTCGTAATCTAACCCCGACCGAAATGTCACGTCACGGCAAAAGGTCAATTTTTCGTTTAAGGGAATTAAACACATGCACTCACGTTCTGATACGTCAGAGACAAATTGGACCGTCATTTAGCGTACCATATCAAGGCCCTTACCGTGTCATATCACGTCACGAAAAATATTTTTATATTTATGTACAAGGTCAGAGGACTCCAGTCTCAGTGGATCGCCTTAAGCCAGTATTTGAAATAGCCGACGATGATCACAGCATATCAGGCAGTATCGCCCAATCTACCAGGCGTGTGCGTTTCGCAGATGATGTATAATTTTATAAAATATGAATTTCATAAAAATCAGAAGGGAAGACATGTGGTAACCCTACCACATATTGGAACTTATCCTATGTACAATAAGTTAGCACTCTCCCGCTCAATATAATTATTAATGTATGTAAATATGTAAAGTGTGAACAATAGTTGAAATCATTCGATTTTAGTTACCGCTAGGTCTTTCAATGGTATTATTGTTATTGTTCTATGTATTTCTTTTAAAACCTGTTGTAATTCCTAATGAGAAGAAAATAAAGTTGAGTTTATTCTCATGATCATTCGCTACATATATATCGTTCGAAAGTTCTTTATCTCTTCCATCGAGATAAAAAAAAATAAAAATCGAGTTAAAATTACTGAAGATATATATCACAGCTCATAAGTGTTTGAAGGTATGAAAAACCGGGTTTGACCCCTAACTCAGGATTTTAGAGGTGTCCGGCAAATTTTTTGAACGCAGTTCTTCTTAACTCACCGAGATCTACCAGAAAAATGCTATCTGTTCCCAGTTTTTTTTTTTCGTGTTGCACTGTTTCACTGTTATTTCAGCGGATTAAAAATTATGGCTTGGTAATAAACACATCAAAGTCAGTGTTTGGTGCTAACGAAGTAAAGTTTCTCGGGCATTATATCACATGCCGTGGAATTAAGCCATTACCTGATAAAGTCAGCGCCATAAGAGACATTTCGCCACCATCAACGGTTAAGAAACTTCGAGGATATATCGGCATGGTGAATTTCTACCGAAAATTTATCAAGAACGCTGCCGAGCTCCTAGCTCCATTGAATAAGGAACTCTCTGGCCCCAACATAAAAGGCGCACATCAAATTCAATGGACGAAAGAACTAGTCGATGCCTTCAATCTTTCCAAAGAAGCTCTAGCAACATGCGCAGAGCTAGCTCACCCTAACGTTGACGCAGATTAAGCCATATTTACAGACGCATCCAACTTCGTAATCAGTGTTGCAGCAGCGTCTAAGAGGTTCCTGGCAACCAGTCGCATTTTTCAGTCCAATGCTGCCTGAGGAGCTTCATGCCATATACGAAGCAGTGAAATATTTTACGCATATGTTCGAGGGCCGGCACATTACCATTTACACGGACCACAAGCCACTGCAATACGTTTTCAAGCAGCGACCAGAGCGCGCGTCGCCATGGCAGTTTCGGAGAATTGAGTGGATTAGCAAGTTTACCACAGAAATTAAGCACGTAAGTAGGCAAGATAACATCGTAGCTGACGCGCTCTCCCGCGTCGATGCCATTTCAACACCGGTTACGACGCAGCAATTATCAGCCGCACAAGTTAACGACGCAGAGCTTCAACAGCTCATCACTTCGCCAAGCACCACGCTCCGCATTCAAGAACATACGCTTAGAAGAACATACGCTGCTCACAAAAGTTAGTAACAAGCAGATACGTATGGCCTGCTATTAATAAAGATTGCCGCATTTGGGCGCGGACTTGCATCGAATGCCAAAGAAACAAGGTCCAACGTCATGTAGTTACACCGCCCGCTCGTTTTCAGTTGCCAACAAAGCACTTTGAGCATATCCACATTGATCTAATATCGTCACCTCCTGCGAAAGGATTCCGCCAGTGTCTTGCGATAATAGATCGCTTCACACCTTTTCCCGAAGTAGTTCCACTCGAAAACGGAAATATAGAAGCAATTTTACGCGCTATATTTTACCATTGGATCGCGAGGTATGGGGTTCCTCAACGAATAACCTTAGACCGTGGAGGCCAATTCGAATCGGCTCTGTTTCGGCAACTAGTGCAGCTTTTTGGAATTCATCATCTCAAAACCACGCCATATCACCCACAAGCCAATGGACTCATCAAGCGCTTGCATAGGCAGCTTAAATCAGCGCTGGTTTATCACCAGGACACCTGGTACGATGCGCTTCCAATAGTTCTCATGGGACTACGAGCTTCGTGAAAAAATTATATTTCTACTACACCGGACGAATTAGTGTATGGCGAACCGATTCGGATCCCAGGCGAATTTCTAAAAAGTGGAAGTAATCAATCCACACATGGTTTGCTTCGACATTTACAACATTTTCGTAATCTAACCCCGACCGAAATGTCACGTCACGGCAAAAGGTCAATTTTTCGTTTAAGGGAATTAAACACATGCACTCACGTTCTGATACGTCAGAGACAAATTGGACCGTCATTTAGCGGACCATATCAAGGCCCTTACCGTGTCATATCACGTCACGAAAAATATTTTTATATTTATGTACAAGGTCAGAGGACTCCAGTCTCAGTGGATCGCCTTAAGCCAGTATTTGAAATAGCCGACGATGATCACAGCATATCAGGCAGTATCGCCCAATCTACCAGGCGTGTGCGTTTCGCAGATGATGTATAATTTTATAAAATATGAATTTCATAAAAATCAGAAGGGAAGACATGTGGTAACCCTACCACATATTGGAACTTATCCTATGTACAATAAGTTAGCACTCTCCCGCTCAATATAATTATTAATGTATGTAAATATGTAAAGTGTGAACAATAGTTGAAATCATTCGATTTTAGTTACCGCTAGGTCTTTCAATGGTATTATTGTTATTGTTCTATGTATTTCTTTTAAAACCTGTTGTAATTCCTAATGAGAAGAAAATAAAGTTGAGTTTATTCTCATGATCATTCGCTACATATATATCGTTCGAAAGTTCTTTATCTCTTCCATCGAGATAAAAAAAAATAAAAATCGAGTTAAAATGACTGAAGATATATATCACAGCTCATAAGTGTTTGAAGGTATGAAAAACCGGGTTTGACCCCTAACTCAGGATTTTAGAGGTGTCCGGCAAATTTTTTGAACGCAGTTCTTCTTAACTCACCGAGATCTACCAGAAAAATGCTATCTGTTCCCAGTTTTTTTTTTTCGTGTTGCACTGTTTCACTGTTATTTCAGCGGATTAAAAATTATGGCTTGGTAATAAACACATCAAAGTCAGTGTTTGGTGCTAACGAAGTAAAGTTTCTCGGGCATTATATCACATGCCGTGGAATTAAGCCATTACCTGATAAAGTCAGCGCCATAAGAGACATTTCGCCACCATCAACGGTTAAGAAACTTCGAGGATATATCGGCATGGTGAATTTCTACCGAAAATTTATCAAGAACGCTGCCGAGCTCCTAGCTCCATTGAATAAGGAACTCTCTGGCCCCAACATAAAAGGCGCACATCAAATTCAATGGACGAAAGAACTAGTCGATGCCTTCAATCTTTCCAAAGAAGCTCTAGCAACATGCGCAGAGCTAGCTCACCCTAACGTTGACGCAGATTAAGCCATATTTACAGACGCATCCAACTTCGTAATCAGTGTTGCAGGAGCGTCTAAGAGGTTCCTGGCAACCAGTCGCATTTTTCAGTCCAATGCTGCCTGAGGAGCTTCATGCCATATACGAAGCAGTGAAATATTTTACGCATATGTTCGAGGGCCGGCACATTACCATTTACACGGACCACAAGCCACTGCAATACGTTTTCAAGCAGCGACCAGAGCGCGCGTCGCCATGGCAGTTTCGGAGAATTGAGTGGATTAGCAAGTTTACCACAGAAATTAAGCACGTAAGTAGGCAAGATAACATCGTAGCTGACGCGCTCTCCCGCGTCGATGCCATTTCAACACCGGTTACGACGCAGCAATTATCAGCCGAACAAGTTAACGACGCAGAGCTTCAACAGGTCATCACTTCGCCAAGCACCACGCTCCGCATTCAAGAACATACGCTTAGAAGAACATACGCTGCTCACAAAAGTTAGTAACAAGCAGATACGTATGGCCTGCTATTAATAAAGATTGCCGCATTTGGGCGCGGACTTGCATCGAATGCCAAAGAAACAAGGTCCAACGTCATGTAGTTACACCGCCCGCTCGTTTTCAGTTGCCAACAAAGCACTTTGAGCATATCCACATTGATCTAATATCGTCACCTCCTGCGAAAGGATTCCGCCAGTGTCTTGCGATAATAGATCGCTTCACACCTTTTCCCGAAGTAGTTCCACTCGAAAACGGAAATATAGAAGCAATTTTACGCGCTATATTTTACCATTGGATCGCGAGGTATGGGGTTCCTCAACGAATAACCTTAGACCGTGGAGGCCAATTCGAATCGGCTCTGTTTCGGCAACTAGTGCAGCTTTTTGGAATTCATCATCTCAAAACCACGCCATATCACCCACAAGCCAATGGACTCATCAAGCGCTTGCATAGGCAGCTTAAATCAGCGCTGGTTTATCACCAGGACACCTGGTACGATGCGCTTCCAATAGTTCTCATGGGACTACGAGCTTCGTGAAAAAATTATATTTCTACTACACCGGACGAATTAGTGTATGGCGAACCGATTCGGATCCCAGGCGAATTTCTAAAAAGTGGAAGTAATCAATCCACACATGGTTTGCTTCGACATTTACAACATTTTCGTAATCTAACCCCGACCGAAATGTCACGTCACGGCAAAAGGTCAATTTTTCGTTTAAGGGAATTAAACACATGCACTCACGTTCTGATACGTCAGAGACAAATTGGACCGTCATTTAGCGTACCATATCAAGGCCCTTACCGTGTCATATCACGTCACGAAAAATATTTTTATATTTATGTACAAGGTCAGAGGACTCCAGTCTCAGTGGATCGCCTTAAGCCAGTATTTGAAATAGCCGACGATGATCACAGCATATCAGGCAGTATCGCCCAATCTACCAGGCGTGTGCGTTTCGCAGATGATGTATAATTTTATAAAATATGAATTTCATAAAAATCAGAAGGGAAGACATGTGGTAACCCTACCACATATTGGAACTTATCCTATGTACAATAAGTTAGCACTCTCCCGCTCAATATAATTATTAATGTATGTAAATATGTAAAGTGTGAACAATAGTTGAAATCATTCGATTTTAGTTACCGCTAGGTCTTTCAATGGTATTATTGTTATTGTTCTATGTATTTCTTTTAAAACCTGTTGTAATACCTAATGAGAAGAAAATAAAGTTGAGTTTATTCTCAGATCATTCGCTACATATATATCGTTCGCAAGTTCTTTATCTCTTCCATCGAGATAAAAAAAATAAAAATCGAGTTAAAATGACTGAAGATATATATCACAGCTCATAAGTGTTTGAAGGTATGAAAAACCGGGTTTGACCCCTAACTCAGGATTTTCGAGGTGTCCGGCAAATTTTTTGTACGCAGTTCTAACTCACCGAGATCTACCAGAAAAATGCTATCTGTTCCCAGTTTTTTTTTTCGTGTTGCACTGTTTAATATTCTAGCATGGATCAAAACATTAACGGAAACGTGGTAAACGGTATTTGCGGCACAATTCCACTGCTTTGACAGCTGACAAATCGAATGTGGAGGTGCCAAATTCACACCTAAATATTATGATGAATGGCGTATTCATTATTATATCCAAGTGGGAAGATATATATGTATGCAATTTTTTGGGTGTACTCAAGTGATCTCGAGGATGGTTTAGATTCACTGAAATCGTACTGCAAATCTCTGAATTATTCATGGTAGAAACTTGGCAACGGGTAATACCTCCAGAAAAAAGTGAAGGATGGCATAAAGGGCGCCGTACTTCCCATATATGGATGTAAGGAATAGGAATAAAGTAGGAAGAACAATAGGGAGGGAAAGAAAAACACGATATGAAACAGGGAAAATGAGAAGAAAGAGGTAGATGGAGCGAAGAATAAGTAGATGAAAAGGACGATTTTTTTTGTTAAGCTAGGTACTAACTTCGCGTTTCACGTGAAACAGCTGTCAAAATCCATACAAGATTTCTTGTCGTGAAATAGCCATGAAATTTCGCTTATACTTCACGGCAAAGTAGTACTAAGTTCACGACCTGAAAATATTGCGCAATATGGCATTAGTAACATTTTTTCACGACTTTTTTAATTGTCCATTTCATTTAAAACAGTGCGAAAAGTGACATTTGTTGACATTGAACTTGAAATTAGAAAAATAACAGAAGAGAGATGAATAAACAAAGAATTAATAAAATACAAAAATTAAAATAGCTAGCAACATTTCACGATAAGCCAATTGCATGTTGCTGGCGAAATTCCATGACTTTGATGATAGTACTTGGCTTTAGAACTTAAAAAACTTGGTTCCCCCTACCTACCTGATGGTCATAGAAATGCGTGGCGCCTTCTATAATATTTTATCCAAATTTCACTTAAGAAAATTGTAGCCTTTTCACAAATATCCCCTGTACCTAATTTTCTATTTCGTGGATAATTTAGAATCATTAGGGCGGGCAAAAAAGTCGTTTTTGGTTTTTTTCGAAGGGCATACAGAAATTCGAATTCATGACCATAAATGGAGTATAATGACCAAATGTGAGTTTTTTATGTTAAGCTAGGCACTAACATCGAGTTTCACGTAAAATCAAAATCCATACAAAAAATTTAATTTCACAGCATTTCACGGCAAGCTAAATGCACGGCGAAATTCCACGCCCGTGAAGTTAGTACCTGGCTTTAAGCTAGGTACTAACTTCGCGTTTCACTTGAAACAGCTGTCAAAATCCATTCAAAAATTTCTTGTCGTGAAATAGCCGTGAAATTTCGCTTGTCTTTACGGCAAAGTAGTACTAAACTCACGACCTGAAAATATTGCACAATATGACATTGGCAAGATTTTACAATTTTCCATTGCCATGTACTATCATCAAAGCCGTGAAATTTCGCCAGCAACATGCAATTGGCTTGTCGTGAAATGTTGCTAGCTATTTTAATTTTTTTTTATTATTCTTTGTTTATTTATGTATTTCATTAATTCTTGGTTTATTTATCTCTCTTTTGTTATTTTTCTGATTTCAAGGGTCAATGTCAACAAATGTCACTTTTCGCACTGCTTTAAATGTCATGGACAGTTAAAAAAGTGGCGAAAAAATGTTGCTAATGCCATATTGGGCAATATTTTCAGGTCGCGAACTTAGTACTACTTTGCCGTGAAGTACGAGCGGAATTTCACGGCTATTTCACTACAAGAAATTTTGTAGGGATTTTGACAGCTGCTTCAGGTGAAACGCGAAGTTAGTACTTAGCTCATGTCATTTAAAACAGTGCGCAAAGTGACATTTGTTGAAATTGACCCTTAAAGCCAAGTACTAACATCAAAGCCGTGGAGTTTCGCCAGCAACATGCAATTGGCTTGTCGTGAAATTTTGCTAGCAGTTTTAATTTTTTTATTTCATTTATTCTTTGTTTATTTATCTGCTTTCTGTTATTTTTCCAGTTTCAAGAGTCAATTTCAACAAATGCCACTTTTCGCACTGTTTTAAATGACCTGAGCAAAATTTTCAGGTCGTGAACTTAGTACTACACAGTAAAAAGAAAAGCCTTACTTTAATACCATTTTGGTGTTTATATATAACAACGCCGAAAAGTATTAAATTAATACCATATTCGGCCTAATTAAGAAAGAGAGGAATTAAGTCAAAGATTCTCTCAGGCAAAAAAAAAAAAAAATTTACACAGTTTTATTACATTGCCTTTACCGAGAGTCGAACTCACATTTTATTGAATGCTGAACGGAGATGTCTACTATCAAGCCATCGAGTAGTTATGCTTGCCAGCGTCTAATTGCACTGTTGTTCCTAATGTAGTATCGCAATAGCGACGAACCGCGTGCTCTGAAGAACAAACCACCGGACTTGATTTAATGCTAAAAAGTTATTAATTTAATACTTTTCCGGCTTTGTTTGTAAACAAATAGTATCTAAAATATTATAATGGGAGGGAGTGCTATAGAGAGAGCGCTTTAGTATTATTTTGGTATTATTTTAAAACTATTTCGAATTAAAAAAATTTTAGTCTTAAATTAATACTATTTAGTATTAAAACTCAAATTTAATTCCAAAAAGGCTTAATTTCAATACCGACTTGTATAAAGAGTTATATTTAATTTTTTACTGTGTACTTTTCCGTGAAGAACAAAGGAAATTTCACGACAAGAAATTTTGTATGGATTTTGACAGCTGCTTCACGTGAACGCGAAGGTATTACTCACCTTAAAATTAGGACGATAAAGCCAGGTAGATACTAACTTCACAACCGTGGAATTTCGACAGCAACATGCAATTGACTTGTCGTGAAATGTTGCTAGCAGTATTCATTTTTTATTTCATTTATTCTTTTTTTATTTATCTCCCTTGTGTAATTGTTCCTATTTCAAGGGTAAATTTCAACAAATGTCACTTTTCGAACCGTTTTAAATGGCATGGAAAATTAAAAAAAGTCGTAAAAAAATATTGCTAATGTCGAACTGCGCAATATTTCAAGAATTTTTGGATGGATTTTGACAGCTGTTTCACGTGAAACGCGAGTTTAATACCTAGCTTAATAGAAGGGAGATAAAAAAAAAAAAAAATGAAAACTGCCAGAAACATTTCATGACAAGCACATTGCATGTTTCTGACGAAATTCCACGGCTTTGTTGTTAGTACTTGGCTTTAATGGGAAAGCGTGCCTCATCGCCGTTTTTTGTTTTCGTGAAAAGCTTCTATGTAAATGAATATATCTTCTCAACCAAAAACAGAGCAGACCAGGCGTTTGGAAGGCCATGGTTGCATAACCGTATCTACTATAGTCAACAAAGTTTCCAATCAATCAAAGCCGGATTGGAACATCGAGTTCTCGATCCGCATCTTTGTGTATTGCACAAAAGTATTCAGGGAGCATAGCATTTAGCATAGCCGCACCCTTTACCCCATAGCTACAGACCAACTCAGAGAAGGTGTGTGGCCAGCTCCCTACGCCTTAACGCTCTTTGGCGAATTTGTGTGCCTCAGGAAGGCGTACCTGCTTTACTCTCATATAATTTGTGAGCAAAAATATATTAAACGCTTCGTAGTGAAAAGATTTGCCCTGATTGTATGCAACACATTTAAATCTTCACAAGGAACACTTGCGAAACAATTATGTTTCGATTTGTTGTTGTTACTGTAAACTAGAACGTTGGCAACCCCGATTTCCCATTAACATAAAAATTCATATTTAATCATTATACTCCATTTATGGTCATGAATTCGAATTTCTGTATGCCCTTCGAAAAAAAATAGAAAATTAGCCCACCCTAGTATACATATGTATGTATGTTTTTGTGGGCCAGTGTGTGGGTGGTGGATATGCATTTTTTTGGTGGTTGCTACAACATCTGCCAACAAAACGACCAGCCTACAACACTTTTGGATTTGGAATTTTACCGCAGCGCATTGCTTTTGCTTTTGTAACTATTTTGCACCTTTTTAGCAGCTTTATTTTGTAGGGTAAATTTTTATTTATGTAAATGCATACTCTCTCTGCAAATTCGTACATATATTAACATAATGGTTGTAACACTTGTTGTGCGCGTTTTCCAAAAACGCTTTACAGCTCGCAATTTACTTTTCTTGTTTCTGATTCATGTTTATTGCTATTCTTGTTTTCCCCCATTGCAATCTATTCCAAAGGACATTTGTGCAACACCATAAGCTCGGCTAAAGAACTTTGCTGATTGCCCGAATATTCAACACCACAAAATGTTGCACCAAACTGGCAAAACAAGAAGAAAAGTAATAAAAAGAAGAGAACAAAAAGAAAGAAAAAATTTTTTTGGTGAAACCAACAAAATAAATTTAATCTGAGCCATTTACGTTGCAACAATTGCACGCAGCTATGCTAGGTATCGCCCTTGTGATATTCACATGGTGGATGAAAAATATTTAAGTGAAAAGGTGGGATGCAAGCGAGAATGTTTGTGTTGCAACGGAAATGCAACTGCGGTAGTCGTACACGGAAACGCAGCCGCAAAATAAGGAAACATTTAACGAGC
This sequence comes from Campiglossa producta, assembly GCA_964058755.1. Lineage (NCBI taxonomy): Eukaryota > Metazoa > Arthropoda > Insecta > Diptera > Tephritidae > Campiglossa > Campiglossa producta. Next base: position 54,617,167 of record CAXKVI010000002.1, read on the forward strand.
CATGCCGCAATGTAGCAGGCAGACAGACGCTCCTGCTAACTCACACCACTAATTTGCTGGTATGTCACACCCCACAAGACAAGCCGTACAACTGCAACGTACCAACACACGGCTCAGGTGTCGGTGCCGCATTACCAATGCAGTTGTCCTGTTAGTTTGTGGCTGTTGTTGTTCTTGGCTTTTGCAGGTGCATTTTAGTTGGTCTGCAACCCTGGAAGTTTTTGGAAAATTTTGCGCAAATTGTCAGCAGCCGCATTAAATGGCGCTGAGTAGGGCAACAGCACCGGCGCCAGTGCCAAAAAAAAAAAAAAAATACAAGCTAAGCAACAGTCGAAATATGCCCCCGAGCGCTATACTACACTGTACATGATCACACATCTAGATACCTACCTACCTAGACATACAGTTTAAATCATACAAAACATACAAGCTGTTGTATAGTTGTACCTCCACCAATCTACTCCAGCAAAAAGATATGCAACTTAACTAGACGTCCCATTCTACCCGCATCCTGGCACTTGCCGCAGATATGCGGTAAGGCCACCTTCAAAAAATAAGTATGGCACGGTCATAACTTTAAGAGCTTTAAGCCTTTCGGACAGGTGCGAATCATAAAAGTTGTACTAAGAGTAAGTGTAATTTCAAAACAAAAAACCTATGCAGCGAATATAAGTAATTTTCTAATAAGTGCACATTTGTAGCACCAAAAAACCATGCACGTCCCTAGCCGTAATTGCTCGTGTTAGTGCAGTTGTAAGTACACAGAACCGCTTGAATATTTTATTTTTTATAAGCTTTTTTTATTATAAGCTTTTATTTAGTTTCACCTGACGGCTGTCTGTTAGATAGCGGTAATAAAAACTCAAAATCGTAATTATGGACCGATTTGGCCGATATTTTACGTGTGTGTTACTTAATTAATTTCTAAATGTTAAAAAATTGGACCCGCTACGTGGCGCGTGAGTCGCTTTATTTGAGAATTACGAAGGTCTGTTTTCAGTGTCGATTAATTCGTTTTTCAACTAACTTCCCGTTGAGGTAGGATCTTGAAATTTTCATCATCGTTTAGTTTTCTGCCTCCACGCAAAATAACAAAAAAATAATTCCGATAGGTGGCGCACGAGTAGAGATATTCGAAAGTTTTCATTCCAGGAAATTTTGCTTTTGATATTGTACTAACTTGCAGTTAAGATGGGATTTTGCAAATTTTCATCATCGTTCAGGCTTCGCTAACAGTAAATAAAAAAATTAGCTTAATTTCAAAAATCCCATTTATCGTTTAGTTTAGTCTTTATTCCAATATCCCAAAAGTAACTTTATTAACCACGCGGCTTTATTGTAAAAGATTCTATGGTTTCTGTTGCTGCTAGCTGCCGATTGATGTCGCTGCGACATTATTGCCTCTTGTTGATAAACCGAAAGTATCTTTATTAACCACGCGGCTTTATTGTAAAAGATTCTATGGTTTCTGTTGCTGCTAGCAGCCGATTGATGTCGCTGCGACATAATTGCCTCTTGTTGATAACCCGAACTAAAAAGTAAAAAATAAAATTAAAGAAAAAAAAACTTTTTTAAAAATAAGCTTTTATTATTGGTTTATAAAATTAACTAAAAAGTAAAAAATAAATTGACTGTAAAGGAATATAACACTTTATAAGTTCATTGTAACCTTTAAAGATAATTTGGCTTCTTCGTCTGCCACAAAATAATTCCATATTGTACATAATTATATATTTCTAACATTAAAACTTTACACCTAAATTATTAAATCTTCCAGTATATATCACATTCCTAATTTTATTAATAATAAAAGTGTGTTAAATTTCGATAGCAAGAAAAGAAGTTCCTGAATGTTCTTAATTATACCATCAAATAGAAAAGAAGGTCCTAAATGTTCTTAATTATACCATCAAAATTTAACACGCTTTTATTATTAATAAAATTAGGAATGTGATATATACTGGAAGATTTAATAATTTAGGTGTAAAGTTTTAATGTTAGAAACAAGGTCTGAAACCGATTAAAATAACGTTCCGGTTTCGGTTTCGGTTTTTGCAACGTGTTTCGGTTTCGGTTCCGGTTTCGTTCTTCAAAATTTATTTCGGTTTCGGTTACGGTTTCGTTCCGGTTTCGGTTCCAAATAAAAACAGGAAAACAAAAATTTTACTACTTAAATACTCATGTACCTATGTAGCTACGAAATAGGTCTGAATTTTCATAACTTTTTTCCTGCGGCCATGATGGGATTTCTCCAATATCTATTATATTAATAGGCTAACAAATTTTACATATAAATATATGCCAAGCTTAAACCCATACTAAATATGCATAAATATTTATGAAATGCATATGGATTTGTTGACATACCTCTAAGGCAGTGCACAATTATCTAATATATAACTAATCCTGCTTCATTTATCTGTAATAAGCGAATGAAAATTTCTCATGCCACTTGAATTGGTTATCTGACAATCAATTTGTACATAAAGCGATAGCCCAGTGGGAAGCGTCGGGGGTAGTGGTCGAGCGGTTAATGGTTCAAGTACAGCTATCGGCCAATTTTTTATTTTTATTTTTTGTCATTGAAAATTGTTTTTCTTTTTTAATATATGAAAATTTCTTATCTTGACTTTTTTAAAATTTTTATGTTTGTGATATCTATTTTCGAGAAAAAAATTGCTGAATATTTTTAGTTGACGGAAAGCATATGCATACATACCACCCATTATAGAAATGCGATAACCGCTTATTCAATTTGGGTATTTTGTCTAATTTTTGATGATATAAGATCGAAGTTGCGTAATTTTTTCAAACACAGTAGTCTATTTATCGGATTTCGGTAGATTACTTCTATAAATTTTAGTGATTTCTACCGTTTGAGACAAAACGATCGCATAAATTAGTGGCTATTTGTTAAGCACAATCTCATCATCCGATTATTCAAGTGCAAATTAAAATCTCGAAATCCGAATATTTGCATGGCATTTGCCATAAATAATTTTGGAAAGGGCTGCTGTAATTTAATATTTTTATTATATAATAACAGCCACTATTTTTTAAATTCTTTGATGGCCTCATTTTACCTATAGATGAGTTTTTAATGTATACATTTAAGTTGGTCGAGGTTCGGCCACGGGCCTAAAGGCAGCTATTGACAAAAAGTTGATCAGATGTTTGAATAAGTTCAACTATTTTAAATTGGTCGAATTTCGACCACGGGATATACTAGTAATAATAAATTTATTAACGCTATGCATGGATGAAATTTCTGCAAAACAAATTCCTAAAGTTAACTCTACTTTTTTATTAAAATGGAAGCCAAATGAAATGTATAAATCGTTAAAAACATTAAAATTAGTGGCGCTTTCCGAGACAAGCCTGAACATTTCTTTTTCGGATCTCGTAAATTTGTTTCGATCGCTTCATTCAACTATAGTCAAACTTCCTCTTTCAGAATTTTGATACTGATGTCAAAACGTGGCTCGACAATCTTCCATGAAAACTTTCAGGGTGCCTGCTTGTAAAAGGAAGTACCTACATATGTGCCCACTCACAGAAGTAAGGTATTGAAAAAATTCAAAACCGTTTGGAACCGGTTCCGGCATTTGAAACGGTTTCGGTTTCGGTCTTTTCCAGATCAAAATAACGGTTACGGTTTCGGTTTTGAAAAATGAATCGGTTTTAATCGGTTACGGTTACGGTTTCGGTTTCGGTTTCAGTCCTTGGTTAGAAATATATAATTATGTACAATATGGAATTATTTTGTGGCAGACGAAGACGCCAAATTATCTTTAAAGGTTACAATGAACTTATAAAGTGTTATATTCCTTTACAGTCAATTTATTTTTTACTTTTTAGTTAATTTTATAAACCAATAATAAAAGCTTATTTTTAAAAAAGTTTTTTTTTCTTTAATTTTATTTAGTTTCACCTGACGGCTGTCTGTAATCAAATCTTGCAAGCTAAATTTGATACACTTCCCGGTGTCCGATTGATCTGAAATTCTGCACCCATGTATAACCCCGATGACAATGCAATATTATAAAAAAAAATTTCGATAGGTGGCGCGTGGGTCGCTATATTTTCAAAATTCGCATTTATGGTCCGATTTAGCTGAAATTCGTAACATGTATTACTACCATGAAAAGAAATATTTTTGTAAAAAAAATTACGCTAGGTGGGGCTGAGATAGCGGTAATAAAAACTCAAAATCGTAATTATGGACCGATTTGGCTGATATTTTACGTGTGTGTTACTTAATTAATTTCTAAATGTTAAAAAAAATTGGACCCGCTAGGTGGCGCGTGAGCCGCTTTATTTGAGAATTACGAAGGTCTGTTTTCAGTGTCGATTAATTCGTTTTTCAACGAACTTCCCGTTGAGGTAGGATCTTGAAATTTTCATCATCGTTTAGTTTTCTGCCTCCACGCAAAATAACAAAAA